>OX421847.1:1392554-1417554 GCA_949127995.1 Suillia variegata | reverse complement strand
GAGCCACAACCGACATTCTGAAGGCCGCGTTTCCGGGTCGCTTAATTTCGCGTTTTGCCGATTTAACGGTCCCGGACTTCTTTTTATGTGGTTTTTTGAAGTCTCGTGTTTACATCAACAAGCCTGAGACCTTGGAAGCCCTCAAGGAAAATATCCGACACGAATGCGAGAATTTATCGCCCGAAACTCTCGCCGAAGTGATGGAAAATGCCATAAAACGAGCCCGTATGGCAATCAATTGTGACGGCGCCCATTTATCCGATATCATCTTCTCGACTTAACACAATTAAAGGTCTAAATAAACATAATCAAAAAACAGAATCGAAGTTTTTTATTTAGAAAAAAAATAGGAGCCAAACAACATCGGATGACTTCTTTTGCGCCACCTTGTACATAGAACGCTTCTGGTGCAACATGCACCGTTATTTGTGCACTAGTTGTCACCGTCGATCTGCTAATATGGCGCGCTTTATCCGCTTACCTCAACTCGGCTAATGGTCCAACGCTGTAATGATGAGGTCTGCTCAGCATCTCAGCATAAACGTAGTGGCGGTATCGATGGCGTTCTCCCTTATGATGGTGTCAACGTCAGCGCTATTTGAAAGAGCGGTATCCATGCCGTCTGGAGGGACTTCAGTGCCGGACGCTTGTCCTGCTAGTCTGTGTATATATTCGAATAATACTAGTTTATAGTACCCGGCATTGCCATTGAATATGAATGCGTGCTAAATAATAAGCGGAACTTCTTGTTACTCTCCGTTGTAGCGTTTCTGAAATTCGGCGGTGGGCGTTCAATTGATCCAACCACGCCCAGTTTTGGTGAGATTTCGACTGTATGGTCACAGTATAATATAAAACATTTCGATTTTAAGAAGCGATATTAGCAAAATAATCGATTACTTTAACGAGTACTTAGTTTAATTGTGGGCATATGAATGCATTAGACTCGTATAGGGTCTGAAAAACTAAGAAGGATATAAAGAAAAAAAGAAACACCCCAAGTAAAACAAAACAACAACTTTTTATTGTTTCCTGTATAATTTGTTGGGGCCTCATTGCTTTTTTTTGTATTTAGGTCTAATATCCTGGAACCTTATTTTGTAGCGCCTAAATAGTTTTAGCATAGCCGAAGGTAATTCTTTAACAAGTGTGTAATATGTAAAGTGTAAATATATAATTAAATGTAGTTACTTATACTTGTATATGTACATATGCAGTAGTCGTAAGCTTGCTGTGCTATTTCATAAATTTATTTACAGCAAAAGAAAACTTATTGGAAACTTTGTTTAGGCACTAAACACTTACCTTAAAAAACGCAATTTTTCAAGTCAAGCAATTGCTCCAAGCAGTATTTGCAGTTTTCAATATACTTTGTAGTATGGTGTATTTAGGGTTTTTAATTAATTTTCTTCATGACTAGTTGTGATGAAAGTGACGACTTTTATTATTATTTTTTTTTATGATTTTTTTATGGCACCTTGATAATAATTTTTAGTAAATAAGTATATTTCTACATTGCGCTTTTTGTTGTATTATTTGATGAAGCTATTGTAATTATTCGTTTTTTTTTCTTCACATATTTTTACTGTTTTGCTTTTAATTTTTCTGTTTCAACTTTGCGTTGCTTCAAATGCCTTTTGAGTTTTACATGTTTGCCTGAAACATAATTTCCAGAACCGATAACAGTGAGGACGAATTTGAGAGGTTTTTAAACCAGACAAGTCACAAAAAAAAATTAAAGAGCCGTGTGTTAAGTTCATAAATGTAATACAGTCCTGTCTGGGTATAGTGAACAAACACCCTATATAGTGCGAAGGGGCAATTGTCCGGGCGGTACTTTGTAAGGGATGTGGAACAAGCTTTAGGGCGACACTTACAAAAGTGCGTTCCTTTTTTTTGCTTCTTCATCTGCTTTAATGAAAAAAAAATGTACTGTTAAATTTTTGAACAACTACTACATAAAAATATTTTGAAAGGGCGACAATATCCACTCTTGCTCCGGGCGCCTTTATTCCTAGGCACGGGCCTGTATGTAAAAAAAAAACTACTAATGCCATACTTGTGAAAAAGTCAGTATATGTACAAGAGTGGTCCGATAAGTACTTACGAAAGAAAAAAAAATTCTGGAAAAGTGTTTTTCTTATTTCTCAACATAATCTCCATAATGCTCCAACTGCTTCAAACTGTCTCAAAAATACGTTTTCTCGAGGTCTGCAAAGTAGGCCGCCATCGGGCGGTGAGGCTAAGTACTGATCGAACCAACCTAGTACATGCAAATTTAAAAAATATAAACAATTTGTTTAATTTAAAAAAAACGAATATTAAATGTTTAAAAAAAAATATTGTCATTTTCTAGAATCCCATTAAAAAATACAAATACGATTTTCACATATTCAAACCCTTTTAGACAAAAATATGACAAAAATTTTGAAAATTCATATTTCCTTGTAATCTTTTGAAATGTTTACAATATTGTCTGAATAGTAATGGTTGAATAATTAGGTGAGGAAAGTAAAAAATGAGAACGCAATTTGAGCGAACTCACCTCGATCTCTGGCTTATTTTTCGGCCTTATTTTGGAGTTTTTATTTTAATTTTTTTTGACAACAAACTATTTTGTTGTTTTTTTTTAACTTCATAATTTTGTGGCAACCATGGCAACCACACAAAAATTAAATTTTCAAAGAGAGAACTAATATCGAGTTGGAGAGGAACATTTTCCTACTATCCCCTTCTTATATTTATTGCACTATAAGTATAATAAACTTTACTCCATACATTACTAAGTATGTAACCTAATGTATTGTTTCATAACATTGTTTGTTTGTGCACATTTTATTTGATACCCTGTCCATTCGCTTACATGGTAAACTATGTTTTCAAAAATCAACTTAATGAATTTCTTTTTGTTTGAAGTTATAATCCAAATTAACTTATTCACAATTCAAATGCTGCATTACCCGTTCGCTTACATAGCAACTCTATTTTTGAAATTAATTTGAAGATTAACATTTTTCTTACCGAAAGTAATGCATTTCTCAATTCTCTGCTAAATTATGGTAAATAAATATACCATAGTACAATACATAGAGGAAGAGAGGTGAGGAAAGTAGACAAATTTCCCTCGATATTGTTTCTCTTTATGAACATTTAATTTTTGTGAGGTTGCTTTAAGTAAATAAAAGCAACAACGTTTCTTGTCAAAACTAATCCAAAAAAATAGTAAGAGAATTATCTTCGGCTAAGCCATTTCAGTGACATCAAGAAATGTGCTTTTTGTAGCATATAAGTACTGCATGTCTCTATTATAAGTGGGCATTGTTCTTATCAGACCACGCCCCTTTTTGGTAAGTTGTTTTGTGTTCCTACCAAAGTGTTAAATACCGAATTCGAAATGATTATTTACACTGTAGCTATTTCTAATCATATTTTTTCGCATGGAAAGGGGTGGTTTGTATGGGAGGTGGGCGTGGTTCTTATCCGATCACGCCCATTTTTTATGTGCAGTTTTGTGTTACTACTAAAGTGCTAATTATCGAATTTGAACTGGATATCTGCACTGGAACTATTTTAATAAACTTTTTTTTTCATATGAAAAGGGGTGGTTTGTATGGGAGGGGGTAGAAATTTTGATCCGATCTTTGAACTTAGCCTCCGCTTGGAGAATAGGAGCTCGCTTCCAAATTTCAGCTCGATAGCTCTTAAATCGACTCAGAATCCGACGCTGATCATTTATATATATACTTTATCATATCTACCACGCCCCCTTCTGGGCGTTACAAACGGAAGAGCAAACTCAATATACCCTTCGGTAAGTGCACTTGCACTCGTACATGTATTGATAAAAATTCCATAATAATTTATTTTTATTTTTATAGCTAATTTGTTTGTTTTACTTTCACGTATTTTAAATTTGTATTTGTTGTTTTTTTCCCACAGATTGACAAATTGGATAGTTTTACCGTAAGATTATCAGCTTCCGTTCGCTTTGTTGTTGTAGTTGTTGGCTTTACCTGGAATTAATCCTGCCCACTGTTGCCCTAAGGTATTTGAGTGGTTTTCATGAATGAATTGTCTGACTTGCCTCGCGCGCCACAAAGCGACACGCGCCCTTTTTTATGTGCGGTTTTGATGCGATACGCACAATATAAGCACATTTCATTTTTTTTTTTCATTTCATTTTTTTTTTTTGCATTCTTTTAACCCTGTTGCACTTTCGACAATGCAGAAGCAGTTCATTTTTTTTCGTTCGTGTGAATAAAAAATTGCCACGTGTCTGCTCAAGCAAGGGTAACGCTTTAGCGCACGTCCGCTATCCGCCCAAGCATGGTTAAGTTTTCTTTTATTGTTTAATTTTAAAAATGAAAACTAAAAAAAAAGAAATTCAACAAAAAGTACAACCACAACGCACGTCGCGCCGCCGCCACACATTGAGGAAATTGAGCCTCAAGTACCGATGCGATGCGATGTGATGTGATGAGGATGTGAAGTTAACATATAGTAAGGAAGTCGGCTTACATGCCTCACTAAGGCCATTGCGCTTTTGCTTTCTTACGCGTCGATTAATTTTTCAATAAAAATGAAATGTGTAAAAATTTGTAAAATAACACAAAAATTGTTTTACTAATGGAAAGCTATTAAAAATCGGTATTTAATTTAAGGGCGGTAGTAGCATCGCATAAAGTTAGTTTGTAATCAATTCAAATTATTATAAACAAATAAAATAAACAAAGAAACTAATTATACACCACTCACTGGGGTCATATTGTTTCTGTTTAGAACTTTGTATAATACAAAGAAGCAATAAGATATATCGATACTCTTAAAAAGTGTCGAGAAACCTAAGTCGATTCTGCCTATGTCCGTCTGTCTGTCTTTAATCATTTCGGGCTAGAGATAATTAAGATGAAATGCACTCTGTTTGCTTAATGTCTTAGATTTTAGAGCCAATCGAATTATGGACACACCCAAAATATCGTCATAAAACACTAGAGGGGTATTCATCCAAACGCATATAACCCTCATAAACGGTGTATTTTATGAGTATGTATTTTACATGATCGTAAGCGAACCATAACGCTATTTGGTCAAATCAACTTAAACGGCTTAGTTGCATGTCTCATCAATTGGGCTCCTTTCTGTATTTCGCCGCTTTCATAAATAATATTAATGATATGAACAAATATTGGTTAGTAAATTATCGGCTAGAAATTGACTTTCTGAAATTCTCAACATTCGATCAAATTATTTATATGGGCAACATTAGTTTCATTTTTATAAATTCTATTTTTATTGACAGTCGTAAGAATTTTTACTAAAACGTTTTTTCATATGAAATTTGAAAATATTTATTTCGATATCAATAGTTGTGAATATTGACTACTTAGACATCGGTTGCCTATAATGTTCGTATCATATCCTTAAACGATTTAATCAATTCATCTTTTTCGCTTTCTTCAGTCATCTTGGATTTTCATATTTTCATAAGTTATTCAATTACGCAAAAACGAATTTTTGCAAACTATAAAAAGGTCATATAGTTAGCACATTGTGTAAATTTACCAATTAACAGAAATGGTAAAATTACGAGTTTGCATGAATACCACGCCAGAGCTTGTTTTTGCGCATTTTACAACCGCAGGTATACGCCACAAATACAACTTACGACACTGCTAAACTTACCACTCGTATATTTGCGCGTACATACTTATGCACCGCGTGTATATTGAGTTTGTGAGAATACCTTTTTTTTGTGTGGTTTATTTTAAGTTTTTGAAAGACAATTGTATCAAAATTTTTATTTAATACGAAACTGTATTAATTGATGTGGTTTTTCTTTTTGTTCAGTTAGTTATTAAATTCATAAATTTATTTAATATAAATTTACTATACATATTTAATATACATAAAAATAGAGCGACTTGGTTTCACGGAACCACGAAGCGTTATCTGGCAATTCCATCTCAAATACAGTTTTAGTGATAAAGATTTGACCTTATGGGGTTATACGAAAAAAAAAATAAACCCAAAACACAATCAACAATCAAAGTGAAAAACTTGTATGTGTGAATTTATAACAAAATTCAAGCATGGTCTTAAATGACTGAAATTGTGGGAGCTGTAGTAGAGTGTCAAAATAAAACAAGCCCATTAACGCATGTGCTCCAAAAATACAAAAATAAACAAATGTTTGTTTGTTTGTTTAAAACTAAAAAAAAAACCCGGTACATAGAATGTGACGTTATGTATGTATATACAAACGCCAACAAATTCCGTCTATATATTGGCTTTAATATTTTTTGTTGTTGTTATTAATATTTATTAAATTTGGTTTTTTCTATATTCTCTACAGTTTAGATTATAAATCATTTCAATATAGAACTGACGCTATATAAGAAGTACAAACAAAAATAGTTATAACCAAAAACAAGTTGAACCAAGTAAGAAATGAAATAACGACATCACTTAACAAAAAAAAAATATACAATTCACATGCTCGCTGGCTTCTTCCAGCATTCTTATTTTGACATGCAGCAAACACTGACACGCACTGTTCCGCGGAATTATTTGAACTCGACACAGAGCAGAGAAGAGCAAAGCACAACACAACACAGCACACAGGCCGCGCGCTTATGATAGCGGTGGATGCCACGACACGGTGCGGCGTTTACGCACTTTAGACGAGTTGCCTGCCAAGTTACCAAGCAAATAACCTGCCTATTTTTTGTCCGTCCGTCCGTCTGTTTGTCTGTCTGTCTGCCTGGCCGTAAGCTACTTTGAAAGAACATCAGGTATTGAGTTTAAGTAAATGAACTCAACGGATCTTTAGCCGCCGAAAAGAAACTAATCAGCGGCATACACTTTACCACCGGCTTAACACCCAACGCAACTTTGAGCAATTTTTGAAAGCGTGTGTTTTGTGTGTTTTGTGTGTTGCACACTGTAACCGAAACTATAGAACTAAAAACCAGCACAATAACAACACTCTTAACATATTTGTTTTTTTTTTTTGTTTTTTTTTATATTTTACAAAACCCTTTTAATCGTTTCTGTTAAATTTTTTTTGTTTGTTTGAATTTTTTGTTTGGTTTGGAATTGTACGCAACTAACACGTTTCGCAAAAATTGGTCAACAATATGAAACGAAAACGAGAGAAATATAAATATAAGCACTGACACTCAGCACAGCAGACACAAAGAAACGAACTATAAAATAACACACGCGCGTCTTCTTTTGCGCAGCACGACTCAACTGCAACTGAAGATCGTGCATAAAGCGTTGCGAACGGGCGAGCGCCACAGCGCGCGCACAGCTGCTAGACGCGCGCGCTTCTCTTCTTCAATCATTTTTATGTTGTTTTGTTTTTTTTTTGTTTGTTTTTTGTTAATCGCTTTTTCTAACTTATTTATTATTAGGTTCTTAATTATTTGTTGCAATGGCATTTGCTAAACATCAAAAATTGTTACCTTCTATATGTTGTGTTTTAAAGCGGCGTTCTGCACGCTAACAAGGCACGCAGATATTGCTAAATAAACGATTGAATACAACAAAACAAAACTAAACTAAACAAAACAAAAACAACAAGAAGAAAAAACTGTTCACAGCATCGGCAGAAGCATCATTCACTATCAAAGCCAAATAAATACAACACAAGAACACACAACTCAGCAAGCGTATAGCATGTGCTTTTCTGTGTTTCAATATATGTCAGTCAGTCGGTCTCCTTTACTCGTGCAGCGAGACGCCGCTCTCGCTCACATACTCTTAAATTCCAAAAACATTTCTCTCGGCATGCGTTGCGAAGTGTGCTCTTTGTTTTTGAACCAATCAGCTGGACGTATTCGTTTGTGGCTTCGACCAACCCTGTTGCTCTGTGTCACACACACTCTCACATGCGAAAAGGGTTGTCGCCATTATTTTATGGTGCTCTAGCTGCGGTTTTATTGCGCGCGCAAAATTCGTTTTTTTTCTATGATAACCAACATCTATGCTTCTTTCTCCAAAAGAGAATGTATTTTACAATGCACCCCCAACCCCCCGCCCGCCCTCTCTTCCGCCGACGCTTCCTAAACAATTAAAATTCAATTAGCAATTTTTCGTATAGAAAACTGATCACCAAATAATGTCAGTGCAAGAATGTTAAGCGATTTATATGTATGTATGCATGTATGCATGTATGTATGTATGTATGTATGTATGTATGTATGTATGTATGTATGTATGTATGAATAATGAAGAAACACATATAAACTTATGTACGAGTATGCATACATATGTATGGAAATGAAAAGTCAAGATCTACTAAGGAGAGCAATTTTTTTTTTGTGTGGGCTAGTTTTACAAAAACAAATGCAGCAACTACAAATAAATTGTTATATTTAAAATTTGGCATGTCAACAACAACAAATTATTTCAAACCCAATGCAGCCTGATGATGTCGTTTGTTGTTGCAAAATTGCAAAATTGTCGATTGCAATATTAGTTATGTATGTTTGTTCATTTTATTGCTATTTCAACAACTTAAAGTGGCGATTCGGTTTGCGATTCCAGAAACTAAAAACTATCGGGTTTGATTATTTTAGTTTTATTGTATTGTATTGCATAGGAATTTTTTTTACAAAAATTTTTTCAAGTTTTTTTTTGTACTTTAGCATTGTTTGTAAACAAATAAATGTTTAACAATTATCAATTTATGTTTGACCGTTTAAAGAATGTCGCTCTAAATATCTCATTCACCATGACAGTTTTTAAAATCCGTATGGCAATCCAAATATCTCAATAACCATAGTAAAAATAAAGAATATACATATGTTTATTTTATTAACTGGAAAGACATGAGTTTTATTTTTACAACATATATATGTACGTAGAGATGCAAGTAGGCGAGTACGGTGTATATATATACGTATATACATACACATATGTAAGTTTGCATGTTCTATTTAAATTGCACTGTTTGTTCATGTATATTATGTATATAAATATAAATATTTATTCAAATATTTAATACCTTTCGAATGCCAAAACATTCGTCATTTATCCATTGAAGTTTTCAATTATTAAATTCTCCCAAAAAAAACTTTTAATTTATTTAATATTACAATATGAAAACAAAACTCGTTTCAAAGTTGCCAAAAAGCAAGTTAAAAGCTCATACTTATAGACTCGTACTTATTTCTGGTTGCCTTTAATTTCAATCATTATTAATTACTTTAATATGATTTACCACATAATAAAATTGTAATGCAACCGTGTAAAATTGTTTTTTGTTTTTTTTTGTTATTGTTTTTTGTTTTGTTTTTTGTATTGGCTGTGGTTAAATGTAAATGTCGCGCAGAAAGAAAAAGAGAGAAGCTCAGCATTTGTACTTACACATGTAGCTCCACCCACAAGCGCTGTTGTTCAACATTCTGTTGGGTAAATTAACAGTGAACATCGGGCAGAGTTGTCAGCTTGTCGGTTGTCTCAATTTGTCCGGAGGATTTTCAAATTTCTGATGGAAAAATTACACAGGCCGACAAATTTCAAAGAGTTGTCGACTTCTTTAATCTTGTGGACCATCTAGCCATCCTGATCAGATCGTCGAAAAAAGTGTAATTTTTGATAATAATGAAACTACAAAGTACTTCCATGGCAATTTCAAAAAAACAACAAATCATAAAAAAAATGTAAATAACCTTAAAGTAAATTTTTTTTGTTTACTTTGCGCACAGTTTTTAAAAAAGTTATTCTAGCCATGGTTAGAAGTTATTCTAGTTAGGTTAGGAAAGTAGAATTGAAAGCGCAAGTTGAGCGAACTCACCTCGATTTCTGTCTTATTTTTCTGCCTTATTTTGAAGTTTGTTTTATTTTTATTTTTGAAAACAAACTGACTTGTTGTTTTTGCTTACTATTTTTGACAACAAACTAATGTAAATAAATTAATGGAATACACAATTTGTAAAGCCCCAAAACTGCTATTAACCCGGATTTACAACAAAAACTTCACCGGATAAAATATTTGAATTTGGAGAATTTCGCTCGGATCACATATCCAGAAAATGCTGTAATCTTTCCATACGAAAAAAAAAATTAATTAAAATAGTTCCAGTGCAGATATCCAGTAAAAATTCGATAGTTTTCACTTTAGTAGTAACACAAAACTGCTCACAAAAAATGGGCGTGATCGGATAAGAATCACGCCCACCTCCCATACAAACCAACCCTTTCCATTCGGAAAAAAATTATTAAAAATAGCTACAGCGTAGATAACCAGTTCAAATTCGGTATTTAACACTTTGGCAGGAACACAAAATTACTAACCAAAAAGGGGCGTAATCGGATAAAAACACCGCCCACTTATAATAGTGACATGTAGCACTTATCTGCTTAAAAAGCACATTTTTGGTGTCACTGAAATGGCGAATGGTATATGAAGATAATTCTCTTACTAGTTTTAATCTGAACTTGTCAATATTTTTCAACATTTTTCAATGGTGTAGTGTATTGAAGCCTATAAAGAAATTGAAGTTTAAATTAAATTTAAATAATCTATAAATTGGTAAGCATCTAGCCATATCGAAATAATATCTATCTATCTATATTTATAAATCTTTCGATCTATCGATCTATCTATCCATCTATCTATCTATCTATCTATCTATCTATCTATCTATCTATCTATCGATCTATCTATCTATCTATCTATCTATCTATCTATCTATCTATCTATCTATCTATCTATCTATCTATCTATCTATCTATCGATCTATCGATCTATCGATCTATCGATCTATCGAACTATCGATCTATCGATCTATCGATCTATCTATCTATCTATCTATCTATCTATCTATCTATCTATCTATCGATCTATCGATCTATCTATCTATCTATCTATCTATCTATCTATCTATCTATCTATCTATCTATCTATCTATCTATCTATCGATCTATCGATCTATCTATCTATCTATCTATCTATCTATCTATCTATCTATCTATCTATCTATCTATCTATCTATCTATCTATCTATCTATCTATCTATCTATCTATCTATATATCTATATAAATCTTTCTTTGGACCAAATGGGCGTCTAAACCATCCATCCGATTGCGTCAAAAACTCATTTTAATTGCTCAAAATAGACTTTGTGTATATAAATTCAAAAGATCATTCAAATAAATTAGTAGGTAAACATAACTGCTTTTTCGAAGTCTACGCAGTGCTTGTATACCAGCATAATCAGCTCTGCTGTCCCCAACCCATGCAATAGCATTATCGAAACTTTCAATAGCTTCAGTATCTACAGATCAGTTACTGAAGCTATTGAAAGTTATGAAATACTATTGCATGGGTTGAGGACATTGATTTCGTCTTGGATTATGATTTCAGATGATGCAGCAAAAATACAAATTAGAGGAATTTACTTTCATTTTTGATTCCTTTTTGTGTTTTTTGTTTCTTTTTGCTTGAAATTGCTTAACAAATTTTGTTCACTATTTAGAGGTTTTCGACAATTCACTAGTTGGAGCACTTCATGTAACAATTTGGGCGGCCACTATATCGAGGTGTTCACTATATAGGGTATTCACTATACCCAGACACGACTGTGTATTATTATATCTACCACGTTTTCTTATGAACCCAGAGACCGCTCCGGCGTTTTGGCCAAGTGCTCGACAGTTACATGGAGCCATAATGCTCGCTACTCCGCTTATTTTTGCCTTGTTTTTCGAATTCATCGACGGATTAATGTTAATTTTTTAGTGATTCCTGTAGATTTATTTAAAGGAGAAGAAAGAAATAATTATAAAAACCTTGTTAAGAAAGTTTAATTCCATTGTATATCAATGTTACTCATCCCTTAAAACAAATGACGAAGAAGATCCAAGGCACTTTTAAAATAGCGATGTCGTTTCTTTTTTGGCGGTCTTCTCTTTTTTTTCCTCTTTTTTTCTTCCTCTTCTTCTTGTTCCCCATATCGCTTATCAACAAAAAACGTTAACACCACCACAAAGTAAAATAACAAATAATTAATTTATATTTCGTCCAAAATGTGTCTGAGCTAAATTCGAAGTTCGAACCGTTGCTGAAAATCGCTGTTATCAATGACATCGCTAAGCACGAAGGTAGCTCCGGTTTCCACAACGGTTGTTTTTCGAACATTTAAAACGTTTCAAGCAGTAATTGAATGCTGAAAGAAAACTCTGAAATGAGCTTAATCAAAGACTCGCGCCTAAATAATGTGGCTGCAAAAATGTCAGTCAAGTTGAAAAGGTAAGCTAGCGCCATCTATTGGGAAAAAATTAAATAAAATCTAGTGAACATATTTTAACGTTGCCAAAGTTTGCAAATGCTATACAAAATGTGTATTTAGTAATTCCATACATGTAATACAATATTTGAATACCGCTACTGTTCTTCAAGTACATTGTCGCAACATTACATTATATAGTTTATGAGCGAAAAAACCGATAAACGAATGTACCTTAAATGGCATTTGAACATTCTCAGAATCAGCATCGGATTCTGAGAGGAAATAAGAAGTGAAAAAAGCAAGCAGAAGAATTCAAATGATCCCTTTTGCGTGGGTCCAAAGATTGAGACGATCCTTCTGGTCGTAAATTGAGCCGTCTGCTTAAGTGTCTCATATAGGTGTGATTGTTTAGTACGGTGTACATTTCACCATAACAAATAGTTTAGATAGACAGGGGGTTTAACATGTAACACAATAGTGTGCGTGCCGTAACTGTGCATCGAGAGGGTCCCGCAACGTTAAACCACATACTTCAGCAGTGCTATCGAACCAAAAAAAAAAGAAACGATAGACAGGGCAGCATTGTTAACTTTACAAGCAAGGCATTACGAGAAAAGGGTTACAATGTTGTTATGGAGCCTCGACTAGAGACTTCCGAAGGTCTGCTGAAGCCGGACTTAATGGCATCTAAGGGTAGCTGGCCCTTTTAATAGATGCGCAAGTCGTCACAGATGGGCGTAATTTAGAAGAAGCGCACCGGAGGAAAGTGACTTATTACAACACCGAAAATGTCCGGTAGAGAGTGGTTGAGGCTACACAGATCGAACACCTAACTGTGTTGGAAATAACACTTAACTAGAGAGGCGTTTGGTCATTCCAGATGGTCGAGGGTAATATCATCTCAAATAGAGAACTTGTTCCGCAAGTTTAATGTTAGATCGCGATGGGTATAGTACTAAATCGAAACTTAGTGTATAAAATTCACATATTATGTAAGGCTTGACACATTGGGCCAAATCAATGTGCAAAACAAAACAAGCCGGCCACTTAATCTACACTAAACAAGGTAGTAACGTCGGCCGTTCCAAAAAAAAAAAATAACCCAATTGCATCGTCATCGTATTAGTGACGCGCATTAATGGTTCACTTAAGGATAACTGCTAGATCCGAAAGCAATTTTTGAAAGCATGAGCAGCCAATTATTTGGTGAATTGAATTTTTTTACCGCAGAATCGAACAGAAGCAGCTCGGTCATCCTCCTCGTGGTACCCGCCAGTAACGTTCTGATATGATTAATTAAAGAACAGCTAACGGACCAGGCTAACTCAGGTTTATAAAGGCTGCCACCGTTGTGATTGTTGGCATGAACTCAAAAAGAAGCCTCGGATTAATTACGATAACATCTGCATCTCCCGCCCAAGCAGTGTTAAATAATGATGACCTACCATCAACATCATCCAGGCTCCCACTTTCAGTTTTCAGGCCACATGAAAAATGTTTGCATTGGACAGTTGATATAAATACGAATGTGGAAACGGTATCAGATACGAACATCACATCCGTCGCTACTTTTCAAATATGTCAAATATGTGACCGAGCATTCCCTACCAAAACCGGTTGTGGAGTCCATATGCGACGAGCACATTCCACATGAAGTTGAGGGTGGACGTTAAGGCAAGGTGGTCAGAGGAGGAAATTCTAATGATGGCAAGAAGAGAATCGGAAATAATCTCAAAAGGAGATGTGCAATTCATGAATCAATAACTGGTGAAAATCTTTCCGGCAAGGTCTCTCGAGGCTATCAAGAAAGCACGACAGAAAGCGGCTTACAAAAATGCTGTTCAACAATTTTGTGGAGAAAATATTTGTGGAGTTGCCCGAGTGGCATCAGTTGAACGAGCTGAGTTCCAATTGATATCTCAGAGACCCCCAAGTTTAGAGAACTCACCAGAACTTAATACGGGTCAAAATAAACCACTAATTAGTTTATCTAACTCTGTTCCAGAATTAACTCCATCTGATACCATTTTATATTTAATACCTGTTGTCTCTGCCTCGACTCTAACATTAATGGAGCGATGCAACAAGGGAAATCTAGTACCTTTATTCTTGTATCTTCTTACCTGTCAGATCTTTTTCCTGAAAATGTGCAATCGCAGCCAAGGAACCGGAGATTACCCACTCCAAGCGCACCTAGGAATAGAAAACAGCGTAGAAGAGCCGAAAATGCCAAGACTCAATCTAATTCGGAAAAGCATGAGGGACGGTATATTAAAAGTATAATCGAAGGTTCCAACGGTAGTTGTAATTTACCACCTAGAGAAATCATGGAGCCATACTGGAAAAATGTAAAGGTTACTGAAAGCACCTGAGCACCTTTGGACGTTATTTGGAAACCCATTACAGAGAACGAAATTAAAAGATCTAAAATAGTTTTGTCAACATTTTCAGGGCACGATGGAATTACGTCAAGGCAGATGAGGATTATGCCATTATCACTTTTCGTAGAAGTTGTTAACTTGATTCTCTGGTGTGGAAAATTGCCTACTCGATTCAGTGTCCCATCGCACCATCTTTGGTACACTTGAATCGTTTGGATTTTCTGTTTTGTTTATCGAGTATGTAAAGTCGTTTTATCAAAATGCACATACTAAACTCTTAGGTGATGGCAGGTCATCCGGCAATATACGTTCAAGGAGAGTGGTGAAACCAGGTGATCCCTTATCTCCCATCCTATTTAATATGGTTGTGGGCAAAATCAATGTGAAAAACGAAACGAGCCGGCCACTAAATCTCCACGAAACAAGGGAGTAACGTCGGCCGTTTCAAAAAAAAAAAAAAAAAAATAGCCAAATGTCTCGTCATCTAATTAGTGACGCGCATGAATGGATTAACGAGATTCCTACTGTCCCTATCTACAATTCCTTTCTGGAAAGTTGCGAAAGTTAGTCGTTTTTAAGTGCGTGCTCGAGGTAGTGAATTTAAATGTTAAATATCTTTGGATATTTGAGTATTAAAATAGTGAGAAAGACACTGGCATACGTGCCTTTAAAAGACGAACTCAAAGTGACAAAGTGAAAGTGAAAACTAGGAAAATTGACCGATTTATTCGGAGTTTTCAATTTTCCGGCAACACGTGGTGGAAACAGCGAGACAGGAGCACGTGCTTTCAGGGAAGTAATTTTTAGTATTATTTTTCAGGAAGAGTTTTTTTCAATTAGGAAGAGTTTGGTTGGTCCGGTTTGTGTATTAGCTAAGACACTTTTTGTGAACTTAGCCGATACTGTCTGTTGAGACAAAAATTTTTATAATTTTTGATTCAGTCTGTGGTTTGGGTCAGAAATTTCATTTATTTTTGATCCAGTCCGTGGGTGGTGATATTTGGGGGTTAAATGCCTCCTAAGGCGAAGGCGGTCGCCGTAAAGCGGCCTGTTGTAAGGCACACCTCGAGCGAGTCAGAAGTGGACTCGAAGAGGAGCGCTAGCACGGGGGGAACTAGGCAGACGGCCAGAAGAGCGACAGCAGTCGCTGCCGTCATGCAAAACAAGAGCGTTGCCAGAGTGGCCGGAGATGAGTCCTCCGATTTGGACTCTCTCGACATAGTTGATAGGAGGCAGGCAACTGAACAGAAGGGTGTGGAGAGTGTGGCACCGGTGGAGGAGGTCATTCCGGTGGTTATGGCTCCCCCAGCTGCTCCAGCTGTTGCTCATAGAGCCACAAATGGATCAGCTGCGGTGGCAATTAGCCGCTTGAAGGCTGTCACTGGCAACCTGATGGAGTTAATTCTCGACCGGAAGATCGATGGGGAAGTAGCCAGAGCGCTTGTTAAGCAGGCGAATGACTACGAGGCTATTTTGATGAGCCTAGTAGCTGACAATGAGCGATTGAGGGGGCGAGTTGACGTGTACCAAGAGGGTCGCGTTGCGCCAACACGAGTGTTACCATCCGAAGCGTGTGTGGTGGCGCCGACGGCCCCTGTGGTCATGCCTGCGGTGGTTCCACCAGTTGAGACGTGGTCCCTGGTAGTGCGTGGCAAGGATGTCAGCATGGCGAACGACCAGGTGGTGAGCAGGGTCGTCAACGAGGTTGGTCCAACACTTGGTGTTCGTGTGCACGACCTGAAGCCGATTCGTTCGGGTGGAGTCGTCATACGGACCCCCTCAATCGCTGAGCGTCAGAAGATTGCTGGCAACTCAAAATTTGCTGAAGTTGGTCTTAGCGTGAGCGTTAATGAGAAGCTTGGCTCCAGGGTGGTTGTCCAGAAGGTCCACTCGCAAATCACTCCTGACGAGTTCATGGGTGACTTGTATGAGTTGAACCTGAAGGAACAGTTAACCTTGGAAGACTTCAAAAAGAGCGTTAAGCTCGTGAGTGCGCCGTGGAAGGCGAACGGGGATGTGACGGTGAACGTCACCCTGGAGGTCAACAGCATTGCTGCTGGCGCTCTCTTGGGTGTAGGTCGCTGCTACATCAAGTGGTTTTCCTTCCGACTGCGTTCTTTCGAGCCGGCTCTTGGATGCTACCGGTGCATGAGTTTTGACCATAAGGTGGCTGAGTGCAGACAGAAAGAGGATGTTTGCCGCCGTTGTGGGGTGGGTGGCCATCGTGCAATGCAATGCGCAAACAATTTGCGCTGTCGAAATTGCGCGTTTAAGGGCAAGCCGGCTGAACATCTTATGATGTCCACGGCGTGCCCTATTTACGCCGCAATTGTCGCCAGAGCGAATGCACGGCACTAGGATGGTAGTACGACTTGTACAGTATAACTGTCAAGGCGCATACGCCGTCATGTGCGACCTCGGCGCACGCATGTGTGAGCATGACATCAGTTTTGCTCTGATTCAGGAGCCTTACGCAACTTCTGGTTGCGTAAGGGGCCTGCCCGCATCAATGCGGGTATTTCCTGACCGGCAATGCAATTCTGCTGTCATTGTGAACGACATGCGTGTCGAGTGTACTGTCGTTAGTGACAGTCCCTGGGGTGTTTGCGTATCCGTTGAGGGTGCGTTTGGCCAGATGCTCCTCTGCAGCATTTACTGCAGGTTTCGAGAGCCATTGGAGCCGTACTAAGTATACATGGATGAAGTGCTACTACTGGCTAGTAGTCAATCTCTCATCCTTGGACTAGACGCGAATGCATCATCTCCTATGTGGTTTAGTAAGATATCTCAGGTTTCCCTGGGATATCAAAACTACACCAGGGGTGAGATGCTGTCTGAGTGGATGTTGTCCAGGGATGTTGGAGTGGCTAACAGGCGTAGTCGCCTGTATACCTTCGACAGTCCCAATGGTGTCTCTGACATTGATGTCACTGCGTTAAATGCTGCAGCGCAGTTAAGGCTGAGGTTGGCGTGGCGCGTTTCCGGTGACTGGGGTCTAAGCGACCATAATCCTATTATGGTCGATATCTCACACCCGACAGTCGAGCATGATTATGCAGCCGTTGAGCGTTGGTGCACGCGCGGGGTTAACTAGACGGCATACGGCGCACTCATTAGTGAGTTTGCGTCCAATATGCCATTGCACGTTTTCAGTGCCCTGGAGGTAGATGCACAAGTAGGTGCGTTAAGTGAGTGGGTGAGGGGAAGCAACAACGCCCTCCTTGCGAAGAACCTTCCGGTTAATCGCAGGAGAGTGAAGTGGTGGAACCAAGAGCTCACGAGGATGAGGAGATCGGTCCGGCAACTTCGGAAGAAATTCCAACGAGCCCGGACGAGAAATGCGGTAGACCTTACTCAGCATCAGGCTGCCTATAGGCAGTCGTTGTGTGAGTACAAGGACCTCCTAGTGAAAACTAAGGAGGATGACTGGAGGGCATTCGTTCACGAAAATCGTGACGATCCTTGGGGAAAGGTCTACAGGATCTGCCGTGGCAGAAAGCGCGTTGTGGATGTATGTGGCATCCGAGTAGGTGATGTGGTTAGCACATCTTGGAGGGAGAGTGTAGGCATGCTATTGAACTCATTTTTCCCGAGGGCGGAGGAATCAGTGCAGCCTCCATTGGGGGCGGCTGACCCTCCTCCTGAGGTAGAAATGAGCGAAATAGGGTACGCTGTTAGTCAGGTGCGTGCGAGGAAGTCTCCAGGCATGGACGGGATGACCGGTGAAATGGTGAAAGCCATTTGGTCGGCCATTCCTGACTATGTCGGGGCCTTGTTTCGCAAATGCATGACTGAAGGGTACTTTCCAAGCGTTTGGAACGGTTGTCATTTATTCCTCACCTGGAGCGATTAAGAGATCGCCTGGTTGGCATTGCTGGTCAACTGAGGCGTGTGCTTAGAAGCGATTGGGGCCTTAGCAGACGTGCTGTTAGGACCATATATAGCGGCCTTTTTGTTACATGCGCAACGTTTGGGTCGTCTATATGGTACAAAACAGTTATGTCCAGCGTAGGCTATCGCAAGATATTGACTTGTCAGCGCGTCATGTTGCTAGCGAGTATGCCCGTTTGCCGCACGATCTCTACGGAGGCCCTGCAGGTGTTATTGGGTGTGCCTCCTCTCGACTTGGAGGTAATATCACGTGGTATTGCCTTCAGAACTAAGAGGGGGCTAGCACTGCAAGATGACGACTGGCAAGTAGATATCGCGCGATGTCGGTCTTCACAGGAGCGTAAGGAGGAGTTGAAGCAGGAGGTCCTGTCTAGATGGCAATCTAGATGGGACATCAGTGTTAAGGGTCGAATAACACACTCGTTCATAGCCGATGTTAGGTTTGTAGGTAATAACCCTAACTTTGACTTCGGTCTAAGTCTGGGCTACCTTATAACGGGACATGGCACAATGAACAAGTTTTTATTCGATCACAGCCTGAGTGCAACAGATCGTTGTGTATGCGGAGCTGTAGACGACAGCTTTCACATTATCTGTAACTGCCCGCTTTATGATGACATTCGTGGTGAATTGCGCGAGCATTTCCCAGGTGGAACTATTCAAATTGATAGTATGCTTGCTTCTAGTGAGTGTATTGCCAGTTTTAGTAGATTTGCATGCGAAGTTTTCAAAAGGCGACGTAGCAACAGATAGATGAGTGTTTGACACAGGTCACCAGTCCCGAGCTTTATGGAAGTTCTACTGGTAGTAGCTACGCAAGTGGCTACGAAGTCTCACCGGAGTCTTTAATCTGGTACCACGGGTAAGCAGAAGCCCCTAGGCATCTTGGCTTGCCAAATGTCTAGTCTGCTTTAGCGGTTGGCCCCTTGGGGAGTATCGTGGTGGCTGTGGTTTATACCCAAATATACGCGGGTAGAGCTTTGTGCTCGACGTGGAGTTGCGTTCTCAACCGGGTGCCATGACCCATAGAATGGCAGAGGGTTAGATAGCCTCAACCCCTTACCAAGGGGAAAATTATGTCCATTAACATAATTTAAAATTGGTACCTGAGGAAAGTACTTGTACTTTCCAAAGGGAGCGTTGGCTGACGCATTGTTACAGTCCGGCGTTAAGAGCGCTGTGGGTTTAAACTCTCATTGTAGGCACTCACATAAAATTTATTATTGGATTTCTTTCTGTCCCTATCTACATTCCTTTCTGGAAAGTTGCGAAAGATAGTCGTTTTTAAGTGCGTGCTCGAGGTAGTGATTTTAAATGTAAAATATCTTTGGATATTTAAGTCTTAAAATAGTGAGAAAGACACTGGCATACGTGCCTTTAAAAGACGAACTCGAAGTGAAAAAGTGCAAGTGAAAACTAGGAAAATTGACCGATTTATTCGGAGTTTTCAATTTTCCGGCAACACGTGGTGGAAACAGCGAGACAGGAGCACGTGCTTTCAGGGAAGTAATTTTTTGTAGTATTTTTCAGGAAGAGTTTTTCAATTAGGAAGAGTTTGGTTTGGTCCGGTTTGTGTATTAGCTAAGACACTTTTTTGTGAACTTAGCCGATACTGTCTGTTGAGACAAAATTTTTTATAATTTTTGATTCAGTCTGTGGTTTGGGTCAGAAATTTCATTTATTTTTGATCCAGTCCGTGGGTGGTGATATTTGGGGGTTAAATGCCTCCTAAGGCGAAGGCGGTCGCCGTAAAGCGGCCTGTTGTAAGGCACACCTCGAGCGAGTCAGAAGTGGACTCGAAGAGGAGCGCTAGCACGGGGGGAACTAGGCAGACGGCCAGAAGAGCGACAGCAGTCGCCGCCGTCATGCAAAACAAGAGCGTTGCCAGAGTGGCCGGAGATGGGTCCTCAGATTTGGACTCTCTCGAAATAGATGATTGTAGGAGGCAGGCAACTGCACAGAAGGGTGTGGAGAGTGTGGCACCGGTGGAGGAGGTCATTCCGGTGGTTATGGCTCCCCCAGCTGCTCCAGCTGTTGCTCGTAGAGCCACAAGTGGATCAGCTGCGGTGGCAATTAGTCGCTTGAAGGCTGTCACCGGCAACCTGATGGAGATAATTCTCGACCGGAAGATCGATGGGGAAGTAGCCAGAGCGCTTGTTAAGCAGGCGAATGACTACGAGGCTATTTTGATGAGTTTAGTAGCTGACAATGAGCGATTGAGGGGGCGAGTTGACGTGTACCAAGAGGGTCGCGTTGCGCCAACACGAGTGTTACCATCCGAAGCATGTGTGGTGGCGCCGACGGCTCCTGTGGTCATGCCTGCGGTGGTTCCACCAGTTGAGACGTGGTCCCTGGTAGTGCGTGGCAGGGATGTCAGCATGGCGAACGACCAGGTTGTGAGCAGGGTCGTCAACGAGGTTGGTCCTACACTTGGTGTTCGTGTGCACGACCTGAAGCCGATTCGTTCGGGTGGAGTCGTCATACGGACCCCCTCAATCGCTGAGCGTCAGAAGATTGCTGGCAATTCAAAATTTGGTCTAAGCGTGAGCGTTAATAAAAAGCTTAGCTCATTGGTTTTTGTCCAGAAGGTTCACTCACAAATCGCTCTTGATGAGTTCATGGGTGATTTGCATGAACTGAATCTGAAGGAACACTTGACTCTGAAAGACTTTAATAAGAGTGTAATGCTGGTGAGTGCGCCGTGAGTCAATTTTAGATGCATTTCTAACCCCTTACTTCTATAAGGGTTTTATATGAATAATAAGAGATATTTTAGCTTGGTGGTTTAGTGTATTAACCCCCTATTTTATTTTTGACATCCCTTAAAATATATATCTCTCGGTTCTATATTCCTTCATTTGTATTTTTTATTCATTATTATTTTTTATTTATTAAATATATTTTTATTATTTATCTGTTAGATGCCTTTAGGGATCCTAATACTATGTATATTTTATACAAAAATAACTCCCTTACATCCATTATGGTAGAAATGTGCTTATATTGTGCGTTTCGTATCAAAACCGCACATAAAAAGGGCGCGTGTCGCTTTGTGGCGCGCGAGGCAAGTCAGACAATTCATTCATGAAAACCACTCAAATACCTTAGGGCAACAGTGGGCAGGATTAATTCCAGGTAAAGCCAACAACTACAACAACAAAACGGTAAAACTATCCAATTTGACAATCTGTGGGAAAAAAACAACAAATACAAATTTAAAATACGTGTACAAGTATATACCGTGGTTGAATTATTTCAATTTCTGTTCAATTTTGTTTTTATACCCTTCGCCAAGTGAAAGTGCATTTACCGAAGGGTATATTGAGTTTGTTATTCTGTTTGTAACGCCCAGAAGGGGCGTGGTAGATATGACAAAGTATATATATAAATGATCAGCGTCGGATTCTGATTCGATTTAACGATGTCCGTCCGTCTGTCTGTCTTTGGTAGGAACACAAAACTACTAACCAAGAATGGGCGTGATCCGATAAGAACAACGCCCACTTATAATAAGGACATGTATCACTTATGTGCTAAACAAAAAGCCATGTTTGGAGTCACTGAAATGGCGAAGGGTATATGAGCTTCGGCATAGCCGAAGATAATTCTCTTACTAGTTTATTATAAGTATTAATCATTCCCATATGATGATGATAGATGATGTATAAATTAATAGGAATTAGTCTGTGGTTTCTAATAAACACTGATATAAAATATATTTTATATATGTATATTTCTTGTAGTTATGTAATAAGAGAGATATTATGAAATTATTACATGAGTAATGTCATCGTCATTTCGCATGAGTTGATACATATGAAAAATTTTCAATATGACGAAAATTTCAAACAATTTTAAAATCATCGCTTGACAAAACCATTCATTGTAATTGAAATGTATGAAAAATATAAATTTTCAATACAAACAACTGAATTTTTGTTACGAATGTTGGTTTTTAATATAAGCAATGTAATCGTATATTTTCACTTAATGAAACAAATTGTGGTCGTGGCAGATTTTCTATATTCAGTTATTCTTCCCGGTGCATCCCTATACAAATTTTCTATTAATCACATGTTTGGTAAGATAGTGAAGGCTATTTGATTTCGGCATACCTGAAGATCTCTCTTGTTTAGCAATTTTGGGGGATAAAAGTAGTTCCAGTGCAGATAACCAATTCCAAATTAACACTTAGTTCTTTAGTGATAACACAAAACTTCTGAACAGAAATGGGAGCGATCGTATAAGAACAACACCTGTTTATAATAGTGACATACATCATATAAATGCTACAAAAAGCACATTTTGCTCAGTTTTTGTGAACTATTTTATGATACAACTTAAACATTAAATCTAATTTATTCTGATTATCTATAATGAACTTTTTTTAGACCCTTTGCCTCTTGCAGTTACAAGTACCAAAGTGCACATTAAGCTTGTCCTTCTATTTGTAACCCCCATAAGAGCACAACTTGCTCACAAAAAATGGGAGTGATCGAATAAGAACAACACCTATTTATAATAGAGACATTAATCATATAAATGCTACAAAAAGCACATTTTGCTGTCTACATTTTTGCTTTTATGAAGGATATTTGAGTTGAAATTCAATAAGTAGTCCTTTTTAGGTAACACAAAACTAATCATAAACTAGTAGGAGAATTATCTTCAGCTATGCCGAATCTGAGATACCCAACGCCATTTTAGAAACATTATAACATTATAAATTAATTTAACCAATTGTTGGGGTCATTGTCGATCATATACCAAAATGTGCTTTTTGTAGCATTTATATGATTTATGTCTCTATTATAAATTGGTGTTCTTATTCGATCACTCCCATTTTTTGTGAGCAAGTTGTGCTCTTATGGGGGTTACAAATAGAAGAACAAGCTAATGTGCACTTTGGTACGTGTAATTGCAAGAGGCAAAGGGTCTAAAAAAATTTCATTATAGATAATCAGATTAAATTCGTTTCAACGTTTAAGTTGTATCATAAAATAGGTCACAAAAATGTGCTTTTTGTAGCATTTATATGATGTATGTCACTATACAATATACGAGTAGTGATGGATTAAGCAGATTTTACTCGTGAAACTATGTATATTGGAATCAGGGCCGTACCTAGGATATTGTGAATATTGTCGCCCTTTCAAAATATTTTTATGTAAAATTTTTTTTTAATGAAATATTTTATGAAAGTTGACAAATTTTCTAAAATTGTACAATACATTTTCTTCATGAAAGCATATGTAGAAGCAAAAAAAAAAATAAAAAAAAGGTACTCACTTAAAATATAGGTCGCCTTAAAGCTTCTTCCACATGCCACCCTTACAAAGTGGCGCCCGGTGCAATTACTTCCTTCGGCCACCCCTAGATACGGGCCTGATTGGAATATTTTATTTGTTTGTATTTCAGTTGGTTCTAAATAGGCAATTTATTTAATATTTAAGTTGTTGTTTTAGAAAACTTTTTTGTGATAGCAGACTTAATATAACCACTTAACTTTAACGAGTTGTTATTATAGTTTTAGCGTATTTTTTAGGTTTTTATCACAAATAGATATGATTCCGTGTGTCAATGTATTTGTATTTATACCAGCCTATAGTACCCGACGTTATCCAGGTTTCGTTTGAATTTTTTATTAAATAATTAAAGTAAATTAATGAACAGTCTACCCTATCTTGAATTGTATTCGTATGATTATGGAGAATTTGCACACCATTTTTTAATGTCGTAATATGCAAAACCTCCATTAATTGTGGATTTGGCCACTATCACCACCGTAGCATTCAATTTCCCCGGTAATCCCATTATATAGTAACTAAAATTTATGTTTTTTTTCCAATCCTACTTGGTCTGATCTGGTTACTATGCAACAGATTTTATCATAGTGGAGCAACACAATAAACAAAAAGAAAAAAATAATGACAGATACTATACAAAAACTACTCCCCTGATAATATTGGGCCTTACATTTTAACATTTCTATATTTATACTCTTCGCCATGTGTAAGTGCACGCACCGATGGTGCAGTGATAGATAACCAGTTCAAATTCAGTATTTAAGTAGTAACATAAAATTGCAAACAAAAAGTAGGCGTGATCACAATAGAACAACGCCTATTTATAAAAGAGACATACATATATCACACATGTGCTACAGCGAAACGTATTTGAGCTTCGGCGTAGTCGAAGATAATCCTCTTACTAAGTAACCTTTTTTCCATATATATTTTGTTTTCTCTCTTGGTTTCTTTTATTCTTTATACCTTTATACCTTTTTTCTTTCTTTCTTTCTTTCTTTCTTTCTTTCTTTCTTTCTTTCTTTCTTTCTTTCTTTCTTTCTATCTATCTATCTATCTATCTATCTATCTATCTATCTATCTATCTATCTATCTATCTATATATCTATCTATCTATCTATCTATCTATCTATCTATCTATCTATCTATCTATCTATCTATCTATCTTTCTATCTATCTATC
>OX421847.1:1377554-1390054 GCA_949127995.1 Suillia variegata | reverse complement strand
TTTGTGTATGTATAAAAAGGAAATTAAAATTAAATTCGAGTGTGGCATTTTGACAACAAAGTCGTGTGTATTAATTTTTCTATTTGGATTTTATTCTACGACTTGTTTTACGAATTTTAAAAGTTTAATTTTTTATTTTTTTTACTTTCACGATTTAAAAAAATCAGCCACTGTGCGCGGCTTTAGTTAAAATTTATGTAGTTCTCTTTTGACGATTGTTTTTATAATGACCAATTTGTAGTTGTTTGATATTAATGGCTCACTGGTCGAATTAGAAAATGCAATATAATTCATTATTTTTCCAACGTTTCGATGCTTTTTTGGCACTTTCATTAGGACTTGATTTAATTTATTATACATATATACATATATGTATATAATAAACAATTTTTCTTTGGCTAAATATACAAAAATATAATGTTACAATGTTTTTTGTTTGTTTGTTAACACCTGGAATTCTGCTAAAAGTCCGATCCCAAGAAAAATTGAGTTCCACTTCAAAGTTTGAGCTGAAATTGAAAAAAAAAACGCCAGATCGGATGCCGTTATTTTTCTTGGAGGAGCGCACTTAAGTGGTGAGTTACTGCAATTCTCCAAACGTTTCTTGAATGCTAGAGCAGCAGCCATTATTTATACTCGTACTGGCGGATACAATTTTTATATCTCATTTTTCTTGTTTTTCGGGTCTTACAACGGCTGTCGTAGATACCTAATATCTTCATCCAGGCCCCTTTCGAATTTAAATATACACGAGCAAGGCTCACATATGTATGTACGATACATACGTCATATACGAATGTGAACAGGACAACAGATATACATACATACCACATCCGTGATCAAAAGGTGGTTTCATTTCATTTACTTCGTTCTAACGTTTAATGCCAGTTTAGCTCGAACTTTTAAATGCGACTATCTCACCCAGGTTCAGAGCGTCGCACAATTTACATATTAATCGGGTTTTAAAGCAGAATGTTGTTTTTGTTTTTCACTTTGAGGCCATTCACCTCTCATCTTCTCGTATTCATCCCATTAATTTTTTGGTTAGGTTAAAATTTATTTAATATATTTTTATAATTTGCCCATTCCACCAGTATTTAACATTTAATCAATGTCCGAACCGACCTTTTCTTTTGCTAAGGAAACTAATTTAAAAATATATTTAAACATGAACTCGCCTCCGAATTTTTTTGTTTATATTTAACGGTTTTAAGAATATTATGATTCAAGTATTAAGCAGTTTGTGATTGTTTCTTTTTTTTACAAAAGTTTTAAGACTAATTAGACTTCGTTCACAAATGTTATCGTTTTTGGTAAAACAAAAAAATGGCTAATGTATTTTACTTTTGGCCAATATGTAGTAGTTTATTTGCATTTACTTAGTTTGGCCACTGCCATTCAAGCATGAAGTATTATTCGTTTTTGGAGAGATTCTTTGGTGATTATCATCTTTTTGGCCTAAAAAATCTGACAATTGTGTTGTTGCTGTTGCTGCTGTTGTTGTACAGCTTGATATATTCGAGTTTGAATTTAAAATATTAACGGCACCAGTACTTCCGCTGCTAGTTGTCGCAGTTAAAGCTTTTGTCGCATCTATACTACTGCTAGAATGTTTTAGTTGCTGTTGAACATCATTTTTGCTGCTACTTGAAGACGCGCCACCACCACCACTACCACCACTACAGCCACCGCCACCGCCAGCGCTGTCCGCTGCAGCTGTCGTTGAACTACTATTGCTACTGCTAAGTGCCATACGCTGCATCTGACGTATAACCGTTGCAGCATAATATGCTTGCTACAAATATTAAACAAAACATATATAAATATATATATATAAATATATATATGCATAGAATATGAGAAAGAAATTTGGCAAACAACTGTTTTTGAGCTTGAGTTGTGGTTCGAGTATATACATTTTTTTTATAATAATTCCATAAAAATATTAACGATTTTATATAAAAAAAAAAAAAAAATCTAAAGAAATTATAAATTTAAGAGTATCCCCTAAAACTTTTTATATAAATCGAGTCAAGTGCCAATAGATATGTTACAACAACAAGTCCATGTCAAAAATCACTTTCACTGGGATTTATTATGAACCAATGCTTGTGATCCTTTGTATGCTAAGCAATTCTATTGACACTAATGTACAACAAAACTTATGTGCTCTTTAATAAAATTCCATGTATTATACTACATGTAAATAACTACATATGTACGAGTATGTACTAAAGTAATCATACCTTCCATCGTGATTTTGCAAAGTTTTTCTTAAGTTGCTCTGAAACTGTTCCATGGATATTCTTATTGCTAGCTGCGTTTCCAGATATCCTAAAAAATAAACAATAAAAATTTTATTAATTTGTAAATACATATTGTAAATACGATTTGGGAAAAATGGGTTGCCATCTTTTATTTTCGAAAAAGAACTACGAGCAACAAAAAAGATGACGTAACTTACTTATAAGAAATTACATTGTAATCTGGCAGACAAACAAAATTGAAAAGCTTCTTTTTTAGTTCAACTAGCATTGCCTTAGCATTTTCGACTTTGAAATGCCAAAACGCTAAGGAAAATTGCACCAAATTTTGGTTGTGGTGTTATTTACGTTCCTTTTTTTAAGAGAGATTACTCACCATGGATGCGCAAGTGCTTGTTTGCACGTAAAACGCTTATCGACATTAACGCACATTAAATTTTGTATGAAATGTTTTGCTGAATCGCTAATTTCGTCCCAATAAGGCGAATCAAATTCGAATTCACCTTAAATTAAAGTAACAAGAAACAACATAATTTTTTTTTATGAGTACAACTGATATAACCAAAAACAAACTGACCTTTCAAAATTTGAGCAAAAAGATTAGCATCGTTTTCATCATAGAATGGTGGATAACCACAGAGCAGTATATACGATATAACACCTATGCTCCATACGTCAACCGCCTTGCCATATGGCTTCTGGGCTAAAACTTCAGGTGCAACATAGCCAGGCGTGCCACAGGCCGTTGCCATAATGCCAGAATCTTCCATTTTTGATAAGCCGAAATCACTTATCATTATTTTACTATCATCATCTGGACTATAGTATAGTAAGTTTTCGGGCTGGACAGTTTTAAAATAAAATCGATTCTTAAAAGTGTCTAATTAGAATTATTGTATATTAAACTCGTTTACCTTTAGATCCCTATGTACAACACCTTGTTCATGCATATAGTCGACCGCTTCTAATATTTGCCTAATAAGATCCGAAGCGTCCTTTTCGGTATAAGATCCTTTTTCGACAATACGATCAAATAACTCGCCACCGGTTACTCTGCATTTAAAATAATCACAGATAAAACTATGGTTGAATAATACAGTTCGGAAAGTAGAAATGAGAACGCAAATTGAGCGAACTCACCTCGATTTCTGCCTTAGTTTGAAGTTTGCTTTTTTTTTAACAACAAACTACGTTGATGTTTTTATTTACTAAATAATTTTGTAGCAGCAATGGCAACTACAGAACAAATTTCAATTTCAAAGAGAGAAACAATATCGAGGTGGAGAGAGACGTTTTTCTACTTTCCTCACCTTAGACCTGTAGAACTTAAAATTTTTAGTAAATTATAAGAATTATTATTCGAGCTCAAGGTCCTTATAATAAAAGAAGTTTTTGTTAATTTTTATGGCAGGTCGGACAACTGTTTCGGAAGGCGCTACCCTTCCTTATCAGCGATTGGTTATAAGGACCTTGAGCTCGAATAATAATTCTTATTATTTAACTTTTCAGGTCGTCTAAACTTAACTTTTTTAAATGTTATTGTTATTTTTCTTTCAGAAAAAACAATCTCACTAAAAGCTTAAAAATTTAAATGTTATTAAATGACTTACAACTCCATCACCAAATAAACTTTCGACTTGTCTTCATACGTCTCTAAGAGCTGCACAATATTTGGATGTGTTAACCTGCAAATTAAGACAAAATAGCAAAACCATTTTTTAAGATAAGCTTTCAAAAGGAAATGTCAAATATTTTATGATTATTAAAACATGTATGCGAAATGTTAAAAACAAATAATATTTCTAACTTTAACACGCCACGCCCACTTTGGTAATATCGTGTTTAATGTACAAATATTAGAAAGAGATTAATAGAACATAACAAATGTTTCCTAGTAGCATTGGTATTAAAAAAACTCACCGAGGTTCGGCCATATTGTCGGCATCATTTTGATTGGCACTGAATCTATAGAAAAAAAAAGATGAAGTGAAATAAGAAGACAATTAACAAAAAAAAAAACGAAAGAAAAATCTAAAAGTACGAAAAATATATCTAAACGAGCTCTTAAGAGAAAGTACAAACGTTATGTAATTTTCTAATCAACGTGATTTAAATTTCATTGAATATTTTTCTGAATCACTTTTTAGGGTTGGCCTCGAAACTCCGGTTGCGTACAAATTTCGAAATAAAAATTCTGTGAATCAAAATACGGTTTTTCAAAAATCATAAAAGTTATGCTGGAAATAAGTAAGAATGCTGAAAATCAATTTAAACTCAATTTTATAAATTCTAGTTATAAAAAAAAGCTAAAAGTAAACTTAGATCTTCAACTTAAAATATTTCTGTGATATAAAACTATATTGGAGGTAATCTTTTATACAAGGGTTGCCCTCTATAATTCGGGATTGGGTAACCAATTGTGCTACCATCTGGCAACTGACATTTCTATTGTAAAGATTGACATTTTTGACAATACCCGTACTCAGAACGTTTTGACGGACGAACGCTATTTGTGTTGTTTACAATGAATTGAAAAATTCATTTCGGCCAACAAATGGAATGAAATTGAAAACATTTTCGTGCGATTATTTCTTACAACTTTCGACGTGAATTAACTCAATAACAATGCATAGATGAACTTAATTCGATTTTTGGCGATGAAGCACCATCAAGGACCAGAGTTTATCAATGGTCTACTGAATTCATTCGTGGCCGTAGTTTGCTCAACGACGAGCTTTATGAAGGTCGTCCAAAATCGGTTGTTGTCCCGAAAAGCATTGATTCTGTGCGTGAACTTTTACCGCATGACCGTCGTGTAACTCATCGTTAGATGAAGGCAACCTTGCTCATAAGTGGGACCAGCATACATTCAATATTGAATAAAAGTTTAGCGTTGCATCCCCCACATAATTTAGCAATCGAATGAAATTGAATGGTAATTGAATGTAAATTGAATGTAAATCGAATGGAAGTAGTGCTTTGAAAATTGGTTCACACGTATGCAAAACTGTTTCGATCTTCATGGAGAATATTTTGAAAAGTAATAAAGCCATTTTCGAAAATAAATATTTATTTGTTTTCTCTAATCCCTAAATATATTTAGAAGGCAACCCTAGTAATTCTAATTGGGTTTACTTTCAAGTTTTCAGATTGTCCTAATAAGAGTTTGCGTTTTGGTTAAGGAAAAAGTGGAGCTGAGTGTTAAACGAAAAAGGTGTTGTAATTCTTGTAACATTGTGGTGCAATTCGTAGTGGATTATTTTAAGGGAAAGCATAAGTTTAGGATTATTCATTCAACATTCAACTACAGTTATTATTTACAACAAATTCATAATTTTACAAGAAACTAGAGTAAAAATAAGATAATAAATAAGAATTATAAAAATTTTATATTAACAATTCAAAAAATAATAATAATAAAGCAAATAGATAGTATGCTCAATTCTTCTATTGAAATGGGTGTGTTCAATGTTGTAACAGTAACTTTTTTTAAATAATACTTCTGATTAAATGTATTTATTGTTTATATTAACATATCTTTTTATTGTTATTATTTATTATTTAAGCTTTTTAAAAATATAAACAATCAAAAATTAAATCAATAGGCAATTCAAGAAAATTCACCAAATATTGAATTGTAAAAAAAGTGAAGCTGTACGAACCAAGGCCGTAGCCAGGGGCGTGTCTACGGCCTTACCTCAGAAGATTTCCAATACGGCCTTGTTACGAACCAATAGTGGTTAGGGCGTGTTTATATACATATAATATATACTCGTATATATAAACAGAACTTTCATACGATTTTGTAAAAACTAATTTTTCGTTTTGTCATTTGACGATTTTTTCTCTGGCAATGCTGGCCTTACCATTACCGTAACATAATCAAAACTGTATGCAATATTTAGATTCCATTGACTTTAACCAAAACTTATTTGTGTTCTATATGAAAAAGGGAAAACAATTTAGTTTTGGTAATTATATTTAAACTCTTAACACTTTTATTTTAAATGTCAATGTGGTTCCATCCCTCGCATTAGCTAATAAAAATAATTAAAGCTTGAGCGTGCTTTATATGTAAAGTGTATTTTGTATATAATTTTCAATTATGATCTTCTTTAAACTATGAAAAAAAACATTCATACAGGGTGGCGCAAAATTAATCACCCTATTGGAAGATGCTCTCATTTTTGCAAATGGCCGCCAATGTCAAATCTGTTTTGACATTTGTGGACTAGACAGATACAGAATACAAGTGAATAAGCCATGGAGCGATACACTCCCCAAGAACGCGGAATAATTGTGTCTATTTTTTTGCGTAACAATTCGTCTGTGGTGTTGGCAAAAATCATAATGAGCGATGAGGCTCATTTTCACCTCAGCGGGTACATGAACAAGCAAAATTATCGCTTCTGGGGAACCGAAAATCCGCGAGTGATGCACGAGAAACCATTACACCCGCTCAAAGTGACTGCGTGGTGCGCTGTTCACGCTGGAGGAGTCATCGGGCCGAACGCCGCGGGTCAAACGACAACAGTGGACGGTGCGCGCTATAGGGCAATGTTGACCGAGTTTTTTCTGCCCGAACTGGACGAATTAGGACTGGTGGACATGTGGTTCCAACAGGACGGAGCAACAGCACACACTGCACGAGCCACAACCGACATTCTGAAGGCCGCGTTTCCGGGTGGCTTAATTTCGCGTTTTGGCGATTTGCACTGGCTCACCAGATCGCCCGATTTAACGGTCCCGGACTTCTTTTTATGGGGTTTTTTGAAGTCTCGTGTTTACATCAACAAGCCTGAGACCTTGGAAGCCCTCAAGGAAAATATCCGACACGAATGCGAGAATTTATCGCCCGAAACTCTCGCCGAAGTGATGGAAAATGCCATAAAACGAGCCCGTATGGTAATCAATTGTGACGGCGCCCATTTATCCGATATCATCTTCTCGACTTAACACAATTAATTCTAAAGGTCTAAATAAACATAATCAAAAAACAGAATCGAAGTTTTTTATTTAGAAAAAAAATAAGAGCCAAACAACATCGGATGACTTCTTTTGCGCTACCTTGTACATGTGAACTTCATTATGATATTACAAAGAAAAATTTAATATATACAATTTGTATAACATAAGCCACTCCCCAATTTATTTAATATTATCTTTAAAGTTTTATATGCCCAACTATTTAAAAAAAAAATTAGTCATTTTAATAAAACCAGAAGTAAATTTTCCGTTTAGTGTGTGATTTAAAATTGTACATACGGGTGGGTATAGACGGATCGGATCGGTGTGGTAGGGACTTAAACGACAAACATAAGCAATGTTTGGACACTTCGCAGTTGATAATTAAAACATGTATTCTATTAAATTTCAACATGACATTAAATCATATAGATGTATGTATAATATAATCACTTTTTGCATACTCGTAATGTTAGTTTTCGTTGGATTTCGTTGCAATAGGCAGATCAAGGAACACTACTATACAAAAAAATTTATATATATAGGTATATATGTGTTAGGATTAAACTAACTAACTAATGTACATGTGGAAGACAACAATATTTTACATAAACAAAAAGAATAACGAAAAAATTTAAAAAAGAAGTATATATTGTATATATATATTTAATAAGTTAACAGCATATATGTATATTTATATATACATATGTACATATATATATATTGTATATGTATATATATCTATTAAACTAAAAAAATATATATATATATAAACATTGAATATGACGATTCGTGGGCGTGGCACAAGTAGCGTTAATTGCAGTTAGGATGGGAATACTTTCATTTAATTTCTTACACGCATCCAGGATGAAACAACTTCAAATTCAACTTCAAACAAATTGTATATGTATTATACGAGTATTATAAATGCACAGTTTTATAGCAACTGGTAACGCATTATTAATATGCATTTTATTAATTTAATCAAGACTGACTTCGAAAAGTATTTTCATGTTTATCATTTAATTGTTTCGTTTGGCGATACGTTAAGTTTCTATCACCTTGGATTTTTATTATCACACATTAAGGAAGTTAAAAATAATGTAGCATTATTAAATGTCGCATTCAAAGTTGTTTCAGTCCCGTCGTGTAACATAAAAAAATTGGTTCATGCAACATATTATTTCGCCTCAAAATATGCGAATTGGGTTTTATGGTATATCAAATATAAGAGAAACACCCAAATTCTAAATTCTGGTAAAGCAAAATATAACCAAAAACTGCATTTTAACAAATCGTGAATATAATCCTTATTTATTTTGTTAATCGCCAATAGCAATCAGAAAAGATAATCACCAAGTAAAATGTCATCAATAATTAAATACAATATTTGATGGGATTTATTTATGTCAAACATTTTGATTTTTACAGTACGCCAAGGTATAATTGGGACGTCTTTTTTTTATTTTACCCTTCTACAAGAAATACAAGTGCAATTACTTCTAAAGTGACATAGTGTTTGGTTGTAGGCGAGTAAAATTCAAAATCATAAGTGATTTTGTTATTATACTTGAAAATCAATTTATATAATTAAAATCAATTTATATGTTATAACAAAAAAAATAAAAAAAAAAAACAATCTCCAACGATTTTTTTGACTTGTCTCACTTATCTTTGCAATTCTAAACCCTAACTCAGTGGTGTGTCTTGTACTTGGTAAAATGTTTATAACATAAATACTCATGTATTATAAAGATATATATAGTTACAGGGTGGCGCAAAGTTAATATTCCTATACAAAGTTAATCACTCTATGCAAATGGCGTCGTACGTCAATCAAATTTGACAATTATGATTTAGACATTTCTATACAAACAGACAAGCAATGGCAATGTAGCGCTACACTCCACAAGATCGTGGAATAATTGTGTCTATAATTTTTTAATTTGTAAAAAAGTTATTCAAACACAAAACTGGATGATTAACTTTGCGCTACCCTGTATTTACTCGCATGTCAGAATCAAAAATCGATAAAGCCATTTTAGACTTTCTGTCTGTTTGTCCGTTCGTCTGTGTATCCGTCTTCATATCATGTTAACACGATAGCGTGAGAGCCGTTAGAGATATTAAGCTGAAATTTTGTACACAAGTTACTTTTATATCCTGGATGAACTGATTTGGAAATAATTCGCCCATGAACACGACCAAAATGCTTTTATCTAGTTTGGTATCTGTGTTTGTATGGTCACTGTCGATAATTTCACCAAAAATAGGCGTGGTTGGAATAATTTAACGCCCACCGCCTTAATTTCGAATCGCTACAACGGGGAGTACCGGAAAGTTCCGCTAATTATTTGGTATGTGAGCTACTATTCTCCAAGCGGAGGCTAAGTTCGAAGATGGGCAAGATCGGATCAAAACTTCTACCGCCTCCCATACAAACCACCCGTTTTCATACGAAAAAAAGTTTAATAAAATAGTTCCAGTGCAGATATTCAGTTCAAATTCGATAATTAGCTTTTTAGTAGTAACACAAAACTGGTTCTCATCCGATCACGCCCACCTACCATACAATTCACACCTTTCCATGCGGAAAAATATCATTAAAAATAGCTACAGCGTAAATAACCAGTTCAAATTCGGTATTTAACATTTTGGTAATAAAACAACTTTACTAACCAAAAAGGGCCGCGCACCGTTAAGAAAAACGCCCACTTATAATAGAGATATGTAGCACCTATGTGCTAAAAAAAGCACATGTTTTGGTTTCAATGAAATGGCAGAGGGCATATAAGCTTCGGCATAGCCGAATAAAATTCTGTTACTAGTTTTATTCTAAAATGGCATAACTAAGAATAAAATAGTTCACTATTTCATCGCATTATTATTAATTTTTGTTTGAAATACAACATACGAAAAACTTTTCGAGACTGTTTCGCGACTAATTTGCAACAACAACAACAACAAAAAATAATATAATTTAAAGATAAGAACCATTTATTTGGTTTTGTGATGTACACTTGTGGGCTTACAAACCTACACTATGTCACTTGAAGAGTCGTTTTTAATTGTAGAAGGTTGTTGTATTTCAAAACAGTGCAATGGGAACGTATCATGTCACGTCAGGTATTTGATGTTACATTTGAATTTTAGGACACAAACTACAACAAAATATGATTTACTTAATTAACATCTTCAAAAAATTACACATTTGTCCTGATACGATTTGTACGAGGTATGTTCAAAAAGTAAAGTGACTTTTCAAATTTCGCGGACAACGTACTACATTCGATTATCGAGTTTTTGTTGTTTTGTTATATTGGTACACTCGTCACGAACATATGTTTACAGTTTCAGCTATATAACATGTTTAGTTTGATTGTGAGAAGCTTAACGGTTAGAAGTGTTTTGCGTACTCGGCGATTTTCTGCAAGTGGTACAAACACTTCCAGTTTGTGTTGGACCATGCCAATGACGAGCTTAGCTCTGGACGCCCAAGCACGTCAACAACAGATGAAAACGTTCAAGCAGTGAAGAAAATTGTTTTGGAAAACCGTCGAATCACTATCAAAGAAATTGCTGAGGATGTTGGCATATTGGTTGGCTCATGCCATGAAATTTTTTTCGAACGTTTTGGACATGAGACGTGTGTCAGCGAAATTTGTTCCGAAACTTATCTTTGCTTGTGAGAGAGTTTTGGCCAAAAACAACACCAATGATGATCCTGATTTGCTAAAAATGGTCATAACTGGTGACGAATCGTGATGAATCGTATATGGTTATGATATTGAAACAAATGTCCAATCGTACCAATGGAAGAACCCAGGTGAGCCAGCAGAAAATCGCCGAGCACGCAAAACACTTCTAACCGCTATGCCTCTCACAAACAAACCAAACATGCGATATAGCTGAAACTGTAAACATATGTTCGTGACGAGTGTACCAATATAACAAAACAAAAACATCGAATGTAGTACGTTGCCCGCGAAATTTGAAAAGTCACCTTACTTTTTGAACACACCTCGTACTTATGAAGTAATATTTAATTTATTTTTATTTTTTAAATTAAAAATTTATTTTTTAAACTTAAAATTTATAACTTGATTTCCATACATTACGAACTTACCTTCTAAGGACACGAATTTCATTTTCAAGTGATTCCTCTTTGCCTTTGAGTGCTTTTTTATCGATGATCTTGACAGCAAAATGCTCGCCAGGACTTTCTTTGTTTTCAGCTAAACGTACTTCGGAAAAGGCACCGCTATATCATAATCAGGAAATGGAATGGATATAATTTAAATAAGCTATTTTCTTCAATTGTAAGGCTTGTATGATAATCCTATTTGTTGGGTTTACTTTCATAAACAAGTTTTAAATTTTTTTCTCAGTCGAAAATATTATAATTATTTTGTTATTTGTAATTTAAACAAGACTGATTGAAAAGGAAATTATCATGAGTACAAAACTACATTTTAATAACAAAAACTAATACTTAATTTTTTAATCGGTTATTCACCACTTGAATTTAAAATTGTTAAATTTATTTTTAAAGCGATATTAAAATTTCGAGTTGAATATTAAAATAAAATTTTATTATATTGACCACATCTTTAATCGATAAAAAAAAATTGTTAATCGACTTAAAGTACCTGGTAGACCAAGCTCGTTCTACTGAATATTTAATCATCCAGAAAAGTTAAGAAGGATTTGCTTTCTTCCTGGGAAAATCAATTAGTCTCTTCCAGAGGGATTCGGAAATTTTAGCAGAAGAAGCAAATCAACATAACATGTGAACAAAAGTTGAATAATTAGGTTAGGAAAGTAGAAATGAGAACGCAAACTGAGCGAACTCACCTTGATTTCTGCCGTATAAATTTTTTTTTTATCTTTGACAAAAAACTACGTTGTTGTTTTTATTTATTTAATGTTTTTGTAGCAACCATAATGTAAGCACAAAGAAGAGTTAGCTAAATGATTCAAATATATAAAATTGTTAGTTTGTAACAATATATACAATCAATTATATCCGTCTGTCAGACCGACTACAAATTTTTTCTAAAAATCGTGAAAAGTTTGTAAAAGTTCACAAATGCACAATTTAGCTGGATGATGCTATACAGACGGTTGATAGATAATTTCCTTTAATCTGATGTATCGGTTTTGGAAAACAAATAACCAATGATATTTGGTATTACATAAGAACAACAAATTTGATGTCTCGATATTTTTCGAAAACTGTTATTCAAAAATATTTAAAAGTTTAAACACTTT